>CM059425.1:70332644-70370144 GCA_030390025.1 Squalus acanthias
CCCCCCCCCCTTTCCCCCCCCCCTTCTTATACTGCGCAACAGGCTCCTACTCCTGTTTGCACCAGACGTAAAACATTTCAGGGTAATTAATGCGCAGTAGGTGGGCAATTAGCCCAATTTTTCGCCAGCACGTTGCTTTGAATGAGGAGGTGAAAGGTGCAGCGAAGCCTATGTGCACTCGGAACTTGACAGATCGCAAGTTCAGGATTTAGCGCAGAAATCCTAAACTTGCGGTTAATTTCAAAGGCGGTGTGACTGCGTACTCTGCGAGTACACCATCATACCGACCGTGAATTCAGGGCCATGAAAACGGGACCCCAGTCAGATATGCTTGGTGTGGAGGAGGATAAAAAGTGTTAATCAGAGCACAAGAGGAACAGAACTTGAGTTGAGATATCGAGGCACACACATGCACGCACACGTGTGTGTGTGGACGGTATGGACAGACCTAGAAAGCAAGAGTGACAAACAAACAGATCCATAAAGGAAACATGAGACAGAAACCTAGAGGGGAAGTCAAAAAAAATGTAACAAACACTGGAAACTCGGCTTGGAGAGAATGAGTAACAAACCATGACGAAGATAACAGTCAAAAAGATACAGATGTAGAGAGAGGAAAGACAAAAGGGAACAAATGAGAGATGACAAAGAGAAGGAAGAGACAATGACAGATGTAGGAAGGAAGTGGGTCACTTGTCAGGTTATGGTACTCAGTCGATGAAGATGATCCAGTTATGTTCCAGAGCAAAATAATAAACCATAGTGCAAGAGGGAAAACGGAAATTAAATCAGCCAGAAATTACTATTTTAAAATCAATATAACATAATTTGTGCAGCAGACTACATTATGTGTGAGGGTGGGTTTTTTTTGCGATTTTTCATGAACAGTATAACTTGGAAGAACATTTTTGTGTCTGGTTCACATATACTTGAATTTCATAGACCTATATAATTAAAGGTTGCATGCCCAAAATAACGTGACTCTCAAAGGTGTTGATGTGTGTTTAGGTCATGAAATTGTGAACAGCTTCAATAGCCACTAGTAGTGAACCAATTGAGTTACTTAAATTGCCTTTTGGAAGAATTTCTTTTCTGCAGTTTTTTTCTTGGTTGGAAACAAACAAAATTAAAAATTAAAAAATTCCAGAATATCCAATAATGCATTAACATTTATGCATTGGATTCTCTTTTAATACTTTACTGAAGGCCATAATATGTCCCCAAATCATGGGCTTGGATTTCTAATCCTGCTGCTAGCTGTTTCTCTTGTTAACAGGAGGCAGATCCTGCAGTCTGAGTATGTGCCTTGTGTAGTTTCCCAAGATGCATCAGTAACATATAGTCAGTCCAACTGCTGAAATGTTTCTCTTCAGCTACAAGCAGTATCTGCTCAGTTTTTCAAAATGATTTGAAGAAAAGATAGAAGTGAAATTTCAAATGCTTTATTCAGTTCAGGTTTTTTAAATAAAGGCTGTTTTTTTCTGCATGTCTATCTGTGTTGTAGAATCATACAACACAGGAGGCCATTTGGACCATCTTGCCTGGGCTGACTCTTTGAAAGAATGATCCAATTAGTCCCACTCCCCAGCTCTTTCCCCATAGCACTGCACTTTTTTCCTTTTCAATTATATATCCAATTCCCCGTTGAAAGTTACTATGGAGTCTACTTCCACCACCCTTTCAGGCAGTGTATTCCAGGTCATCATAACTCACTGCGTTTATAAAAAAAAAAAATTCTACTCCTCTCCCCTCTGGTTCTTTTGCCAATGACCTTAAATCATAGAAATAGTATCTTAGAATTTACGGCACAGAAGGAGGCCATTCGGCCCATCGTATCTGTGCCAGCCGAAAAAGAGTTATCCAACCTAATCCCACTTTCCAGCTCTTGGTCCGTAGCCTTGTAGGTTACGGCATTTCAAATGCATATCCAAGTACTTTTTAAATGTGATGAGGGTTTCTGCCTCTACCACCCCTTCAGGCAGTGAGTTCCAGATCCCCACCACCCTCTGGGTGAAAAAGTTCTCAACTCCCCTCTAATCCTTCTACCAATTACTTTAAATCTATGCCCCCTGGTTATTGACCTCTCTGCTAAGGGAAATAGGTTCTTCCTATCCACTCTATCTAGGCCCCTCATAATTTTATACACCTCAATTAAATCTCCCCTCAGCTTCCTCTGTTCCAAAGAAAACAACCCCAGCCTATTCAATCTTTCCTCATAGCTAAAATTGTCAGTCTTGGCAAAATCCTCGTAAATCTCTGTACCCTCTCCAGTGCAATCACATCTTTCCTGTAATGTGACCAGAACTGTACACAGTACTCTAGCTGTGGTCTAACTAGTGTTTTATACAGTTCAAGCATAACCTCCCTGCTTTTATATTCTCTGCCTCGGCTAATAAAGGAAAGTATCCCATATGCCTTCTTAACCTTATCTACCTGTTCTGCTACCTTCAGGGATCTGTGGACACGCATTCCAAGGTCCCTCTGTTCCTCTACATTTCTCAGTATCCCTTACTTTGTTAGCCCTCCTCAAATGAACCATACACTTCTCCGGATTGAATTCCATTTGCCACTTTTCTGCCCACCTGACCAGTCCATTGATATCTTCCTGCAATCTACAGCTTTGTTCCTCACTATCAACCACACGGACAATCTTTGTAAATCTGTGTCCTCTGGTTACCAACCCTCCTGGCAGTGGAAGCAATTTTTCCTTTTTTACTCCATCAAAACCCTTCATATTTTGAACATCTCTTGAATCTCCCCATAACTTTGTCTGCTCTAAGAAAAACTATCCCAGCTTCTCTAGTCTCTCCACATAAATTAAGTCCCTCATGCTAAACCTTTATAAAACACTGGTTAGGCCTCAGTTGGAGTATTGTGTCCAATTCTGGGCACCACACTTTAGGAAGGATGCCAAAGCCTTAGAGAAGGTGCAGAGGAGATTTACTAGCATGGTACCAGGGATACGGGACTTCAGTTATGTGGAGAGACGAGAGAAGCTGGGGTTGTTTTCCCACCACTTGTTGAATCAGCTCCCCATCCAGCAGTCACAGTCAATTTCCCCCACCTCCCCCCACAGACCACAAACTTCCCCATTTGAAATCTCTTCTACTGATTAGCATTCACACCAACAGAACTGTTCCTCCAGTGGGACCCTTGCCATGAACACATCAAGGATCCCCGCACTTCATTTGATACCCTAGCCATAGTGATCAGAATTCACCATCAGATCCCTAATAGTAATCCTAACTCCTCTCAGCCAATAGGCATCATTCCTATTATTACCCCTCCTCCCTACTGAGCAGCTTTTCCCCCATTGACCCCATACTGATCAGTATTTACTCTATCAGAACATCCCCTCCCTCTCCAGTGGACATCACTGGAACCCTCACCCCCCCACCAACAAGCGGCACCCATCAGTGCACCTCTTCCTAGTGAGCAACATTTCCACCTTTCTCCTATACTCCTGCCTCCTCCCCCACCTTCCCCTCTTCTGTTTCCTTCGTTCACTTATTGAGGGAAAATATAATTTATGAATAGAAGAAGTAACAGAGACGATTCACTGGATTGATTCCAGAGATGGGGGGGTTGACTTATGAGGAAAGGTTGAGCAAGCTGGGCCTATGCTCGTTGGAGTTTGGAGGAGTGAGGGGTGGTCTTATTGGAGCATATAGGATGCTGAGGGGGCTCGATGGGGTGGATGCAGAGAGGATGTTTCCCCTCGTGGGGAAATCTGGAATGCGGGGGCACGGTTTTAGAATGAAGGGTCGCCTTTTTAGAACTGAGATCAGGAGGAATTTCTTCTGAGAGTCGTGAGTCTGTGGAATTCTCTGCCCCGGAGAGCTGTGGAGGCTGGGTCGTTAAATACGTTTGGGGTGGAGATAGACAGATTTTTGCAAGATAGGGGAGTGAAGGGTTGTGGGGAGCGGGCGGGCAAGTGGCTTTGAGCCCGGGATCAGCCGTGATCTTGTTGAGTGGCGGAGCAGGCTCGAGGGGCCAAGTGGCCTATTCCTGCTCCTATTTCTTATGTTCTTATGTAACAGAACTAACATTGGAATTTCTTCAGTATCATTTTACTTTAAAACTCCAACTAGAGATAATGTAACATTCCACACTGATGGACACTAGTGGTGCTTTTTCTTAAGTCCAGAGCTAATATTCATGGTAGTTGACTAGTAACTGGTAATTTGTAGATGGGTGAAGTAATTGGTTTTAAATGAGTCCAGTGTTAATGCACTATATGACCGAATGATTAGAATTAATTTTATTTAAAGCTGAAAAGGGAAGAGTAGAAATCCAGGATTTAACAAGTATGCTCCTGCTATTACTACTCCATAATAGCTGTTCTCTTGGGTTTGAATATTTAAGTTATAGAAATTTGTTAGATGCTTTTGAATAATTGTTTCAGAATTTTTTATACTAAATATTCACCCATCTGTTTCCATCTCCAGTTCATTATGTTGTCCACTTGCACTATGAGTTCAGTTTACTACACCAATAATGTGAAGCTGGCCCCCACATGTTTAATTTCTGTCCTTTTGCCTCTGATCAGTAGACACCCATTCCTTTGTGTGCATGTGTGTGGCATCTCACTGCCAATATTTCTTTGTAAATTGCTTCTAAGCAAGCTCCTCCCATTTCTAATTGATCCCTAATTCACTTTTTCCACTCAAGATGCTACATAACATTGTTTAGACAGATATGGTGATCTCAATGCATATCCCCTGTAAAGGACTCCTGAAAAGATCATTTTCAGTCAACTGTGATCACTGAATGATGGACAATACAGCAGCCTACTAACAGCTTGGGGACAGCAGTTAGTAAATTTATAGGACCATGGAGATTTAGGCAGTGCATTCCCTCCTGATACTCAACAGGCCAATGTTTCAATTATTGTTTTTAACATATTGCTGGATTTATTAAAAGCAGCTTGTAGAAATGCTGCATTCATTCTTTCTGTGGAACTTTTCTGTGTAGCTGAACATCAGCCTGAAAAAATGTTTGCACCTTGTGGCATGATTCTTTTATCACTTTTTTTAAACCAAGGTTGAGACTTCTCTGCTGTACATAAAATGAAAATTCAAAACTCATTGTTGATATTTAGGTTATCCTACTTCCTGTATAAGTTACACCCTTGGATTTAAAAAAAACAACCACAACTGGCTGAAGACATTAATTACAAAATGTTTTCACTGTTATCTGCTAATTAACATCAGTACATGTGTTTTCACTGGAAAATAGAACAGAGAGACCCACTTGCTGATGTTGCAGAACATGTTATAACCAATGCAGATCTGATGAAAAGGCTTCCTCAGGTGCAATTATCTTGTACTGCAATGAACAAATAACTACACTTGATTTTTTTTTTACTGTTGAGTGAGAAAAAGTAGAATATGCTCTTTTCCATCTTTATCTCTGTTAACCCTTGTTCTTTGATCTGGCTTAAAAGAAAAAGTCATTTCCCAGCATAATGTAAACAAAAGCAGACTGCAGTTTTGTGCTATAAAGACCAACTATTGCCCAATGGTACATGTCTGTAACATCGAGTGTGTAATGAAGCCTTCTGTATTTTAGTATTCTAACACGCATTGAGCACTTTTCAAATTCTGATTAGAAATATGGTACAAAAAGAGGAATTTTTTTTTATATCACCACAATGATCCCAGTGATGGGAGGTGGACTGTGGGACTTTTCCTACCAGTCTTCCCCTCTCCCTGTATGCAATGTATTCTATCTCGTAGCCTGGTTGACAATATGTGACATTGACCAACAAGACAACCCAAAGTCAGATATTTTGTTAATAGTGTTTATCCTGTTCAATCCTGAGCTGAGTTAATAGTGAGATGAAACAGCTTGAAAATTGATGCCAGGGTGCCAACCATTTTTTGTCTGTCAGATTTAAATATGTTGCATTAATCTAAAGGCAAATAAGCATTGAGGATTCATTTTGCAGTCGAGCAACACACAGGGAGTCAGTACCTTGACTTAATGTCTCATCTAAAAGATGGTAACTGACTATTGGTTCAAACCAGCCCACAGTAACCCACACTAAATGAGCAAGCTTAATTAGTTGCTAATAGTACTCAACTATTAAAATTAAGTAAATTCAGGTCAAAACAGAATTTTTTTTGAATTAAAAATGTCAGTACATTTGCCCAACCACTTCCACTGCACTCTCCTGGCCTTTTGCAGTCCACTGGTCCTGCTTCATTTGTGTCACATCACTCTTTCACTTTCAGCAAGATCCCTTGCATCACTTTTGAGAAGCATACACAATATACTTGCATGCCGCAATGCCTACTGGTCCTCTAATTTAAGGGCAGCTATATGCTTTGGCTAAACCCTGCAAGCCAATGTTGGTCAGCGAGGAGGCTATAGTGGGCATGCAGGACTTGGTGTGGAATATAAAATGGGCAGCAGAGTATTGGGTGAGCTGAAGTTTATGGAGGATGGGAGGCTGGCCAAGAAGACGTTGGAGATGACAAAGGCATGAATGAGTGTATTAGCAGCAGATGGGCTGAGGTAGGGACGGAAGCGGGTGATGCTATGTAGGTGCTAGTTGGCAGTCTTTGTGATGGAGAATATTTGAGATTGTAAACTCAGCTCAGGATTGAACAGGATAAAGAGATTGGGCCAGATTTTCCGATCGGAGGCTTCCTGCGTGCGGATGCCTCCGATCTAAAAAAAAAATCTACAAACTTACCTGCTGGCTCCGTAGGTCCCGACACTTCCGATCCTGGGCTACTGGTGCGCACGCGCAGAGGCCCAGGTATCCCAGGGGCGCAGGCAGTTCGCAAGCGTCCCTGGGATCACGTGGGCCATGGGGAACCAATCAAAGAAGGGAATCCCCCTTCATACTTTTGACAGGTCTCTCCACATAGACCTGTCAAAAGTATGAACGGGGATCACTCAAAAAAACACACTCAAACATTAAATAAATTTTTTTTTCAATCACGTATTTAAAATGTGTTAAAATTACATTAAATTAAATATTTAAAAAAAAAATTTTTTTTAATAATTAAATTTTTTTTACAGGGCTACAAATAAACTTACCTTTTTTTAAAAAGTATTTTAAAATTATAAATGAGTGGAAAAAAAATTAAAAAACTTTTTTAAACATTTTTGCTGGTAAAAGCAGGCCTTATGCCTGCTTTTACCAGGCGTAAGATTTTTTAAGGTTTTCAGCGGGCCGAGGTTGTGCAAAAAGCAGAGCTCTCCACCCGCAGAGGCCCTTCTCCCGGGCAGGCGCATGATCTGTCAAGAGGATTCTTGACAGATCGGAAGTGCCGGTTTTCAGCGCATGCGCTTCGCATGCCTGAAACCGGCACTTGCGAGGCCCCTACGGGTGTGTATACACCTGTGGAGGTCAGAAAATATGGGCCATTGATAACTGTCTGGTTCAGCCTGAGACAGTAGCCAGGGAAGGGGATTGAGTTTTTGGTGAGAGCATGGCATTTATTACTGGGTCTTCCAAAGTGTAGCTGTAGGAAGTTACGACTAATCCAAGACTCAATGTTGGACAAGGAGCCTGATGGCATAAAGGCAGTAAAGGAGCCAAGAGGTGGGGGGAGCGATAGAACCGAGTGTTGTCGGCAAATGTTTGGAAGCTGACTCTATGTCTGCTGCTGATATTGCCAAGGGGCAGCATGTAGATGAGGGAGGGAAAGGAAAGGGCCAAGGTTGGATTCTTGGACTTTGAACATGATGATCTGGGATAGGAAGAGAAGTCCCAGATGCTTTGGCTATGATTGGAATAGACAAAAGTGGAACCAAAAGCGCATGCAGTTCCACAGAGTCATTTCCTGGACTAGTTTTGATCGTCTAAGGGGATTGGAGAGGAATTTGCCAGATTTTTTCCCCCCCAAAATGGCCTGGATTTTTAGCAATTTTTTCACCTCTCCCAGGATATCACATGGTTTCGGGTGGGATGCGGAATGAGGAAGGCATCACAATTGTGTGGGACAGTCTGGATGGACCAGAGGGTCTTTTCCTATCCATTATTGTTTGTATGAGTTGGACAGCAGAAGAGAGGCACTGGAGAAGAATGGTGTGGTTGATTGTGTTGAAGGCGACAAAGTGGTCAAGAACACAAGGAGGGATAATGCACCACAGTCACATTCACTGAGAATGTTGTTCTTGACTTTGGTTAGGACCATTTTGGTGATGTAGTAGGAGCAGAAACCTGATTGGAACGATTCAAACATGGAATTGCAGGAGAGGTGAGCATGGATCTGGGAGGTGACAACATGTTCAAGGACCTTGGAAAGGAAAAGGAGGTTGGAGATAGGACAGTAATTAACAATGACCCAAAGGGTTGAAAGTGTTTTTTTTGAGGAGGGGGTATGACATGGATTTTGAAAGACTATGTGACAGTGCCTGAGGAGAGGGAACTATTTACAATATCAGCTCAGGAAGGGAAGCTGGGTGATTCGGACTTTAGTGCGAATGGAGTTAAGGGAGCAGGAGGTAGGTCTCGGATGAGATTAATGTAGAGAGGGCGGGGCGGGGGGTTGGAGGTGGGGAAGAAACTAGAAGGAGACTAGGATTTAGGAGTAGGATACATTTAACTATTAGATAATATAAGAGCCAATGCTATTGTCAAACTGATAGTGAAGGTTTTCTCGATATTCTTTCCCTAACCTGCTCTTTCTGTTTGTTTGTATATCATGATTTTATTCATTTGTAGTAACTTTTTAAGAATGAACTTACATTTATTGTGACCATCAGATGACAGTCCAGATATCTTATTTGGTAAACATATTTGAGATTGGTCAAATGTGTGACTTTATACATCATAAGGAGATTGTTGCCTTGTCTCTTGAATGCCTTTAAATACTCATCTTTATGATGGTGATTTTTTTAAAATCTAGATGATATGTGGCATTGCTGAAGTTAAAATTTTGAAGTATATTTCTTAAATTAATTTTGCCAACTCCATTCACCAATGCTGACTTTATTTTATTATTTATTTGCTGCCATCTCTCCACATTTGTATGATATCTCTTTCCATTCATGAAATCAGTGGGCCGTATTTTCCGATCGGAGGCTTCCTGCGTGCGGAGGCCTCCGATCTGGAAAAAATCTACGGACTTACCTGAGGGCACCCGAGGTGCGTATACTTCTGCTCCTGGGCCTCTCCAAACTCGAAATGCGCAGGGCCCACGTATCCCAGAGGCGCATGTGGTTTGCAAGCGTCCCTGGGATCACGTGGGCCATGGGGAGCCAATATGAGAAGGGAATCTCCCTTCATACACTTGACAGATAGACCTGTCAAAAGTATGAATGGAGATCACCCCAAAAACACAGTAAAACATTAAATAATTTTTTTTTAAATCACATTTTTAAAATGAGTTGAAATTACAATAAATTAAATATTTTAAACAAAAATTTTATTTTTTGAAAAAAAGAATTAAAGTTTTTTACGGGGCTAAAAATAAACTTACCTTTTTTAAAGTATTTTTAAATGATATATCAGTGAAATTTTTTTTTGTTTTTTACTTTTTTTCAACTCTTATCCTGGTAAAAGCAGGCCTTACTCCTGCTTTTACCAGGTGTAAGAATTGTAAGGGTTTTCTGTGGGCGGAGGGTCTCCAAAAAGCGGAACTATCCGCCCGCAGAGGCCCTTCTCCAGGGCAGCTGGAGGATCTGTCAAGACCATTCTTGACAGATCGGAAATGTCGATTTTCAGCGCATGAGCTGTGCATGCCTGAAACCGGCATTTCTGAGGTCCCTACGGGTGGGTACACACCCGTAGGGATCGGAATATCTGGGCCAATGTCTCTTTTTAAATCATTATGCCTGCATGTTTATTTTATTAACTTACTATTTGCCAACTTCCACACCACTGGCTATTTAATTTTTACCCAATTCTCTATAATGGTGTTTTTAATTTATGAAGACCACAGGATGTTTTTTTTTTAGTAGCTCTGCCATGGTGTTGGTCATTGAGCTTCAAGGACTTTCTATTTTACAATAAGAGTTTATGTCATGTAGGAGATAACATCAGGTTCGCTGATTTGCAATAACCAAATAAGTCAAATGCTGTTCTTATTAAGTGGTATTTAAGGATTTTTGCTGATACTTTGGAGGTTGAATTTCACAGCTCTGTCCAATAGTCTGTGAAAACTGAATAAGTAGCCTTCATTTTATGTACATTCCTTTACCTAGGTATTTTGTGTCTAACCATTTTTAAAGTTGCTAATGTACTGAGAAGGGGGATGGAGTTTAGCTCCATTTGAGGGCAGTCCTGTGCTTGGTTGCAATGGGAGCAGCTCCTTGCTTCATCGCAATGGGGGCTGGTCTTGAGCTTTGGTCGCACCAGGGAATAGACCTGGGGTTTGGCAGAACTGTGGTGGGGTCTTAGGTTTAACAGTACTGCAGTAGGTAGTTGGAGTTTGGCAGAATAGGTGTTCTTGGATCTTGGTAACATGAGGTTTGGCAGAAGCATGAAAGGTGAAACTGAGGTTCAGCACGACTAGGGGTTGAATGTGAGGTTTGTACCATTGTTCGATTCTTGGTGTTGGTCACATAAGTAGCTGTAAGAAAATTCTAATTTTCAACAAAACACATGATAATTAGAGCTTTCAAAATCCAGCTCATCATCTTAATTTGAGTTTTTTTCAAATTAAAAAAAAAGAAAGTGTGTGTGTGTGGGCCTGTCTCTGTCTCTGTGTCCAATAGCTGTTAGTAATGTGAATGTTTGCATTTTCTACCAATATATCTACTTTAAAGTTTTAATTGATGTGTTTTTTTATAAAGGAAGAAAAACTCAAATTATTATGAGGAAAGATACTGTTCCCCTCTCTCTCCTTTACATTGCCCCTCACTAATTATAATGTTGACACAAAGGAAGGAAGAAGGAACAAATTAATGAAGGCCCAGTGAGTTTACAGTCAGTAGTGGGAAAACTGCCAGAATCCATCATTAGGTAGAGATTAAGTGAGCCCTTAGAAAAGTATAAGGGAGATTAGGGAGAATCAGTGAGCATTTTGTGAAAGGTAGGTCATGTCTAACTAAACTAATACAGTTCTTTGATAGAGTCATTGAGGTGGTGGATAAATGAGGATCAATGATTGTTGCATATGTGGATTTTCAGAAGGCATTTGATAAGGTCCTGCACAAGAGATTGCTAGTTAAAATTGCTACCCTTGGAGCCAACCTTGTGATATGGATGGGAAACTGGTTGGGAGGTAGGAGGCAGAGAGTTATAATGAAAGAAAAATTCACAGATTGGAGGGCAGTGACATGTGATGTCGTCAGGGAATGGGGCTGTGACATCATCTTTTCCATCTATATATAAATGACTTGAATTTGGGAATGGAGGGGGGTGTATTTAAGTTTACAAATGACACTAAACCAAGAGGTATAGTGAACTAAAGAAGAGAGCAGAAAATTGCAAAGCGTCTAAGTGAGTGGGCAGAACAGTGGCAGATGCAGTTTAACTTTAAAGTGTAAGGTGCAAGAATGGCTGACAGAATTACAATCTAAATGGAGAAGCATTATGGGAAGGTGAAAAGTGATTAAAGAAAAGTCTCATGGCATGCTGGGGTTCCTCACACAAGGTATATAATATAAAAACAAGGAAGTGGCTCTTCCTTCTAGTATGGGAACCCAAAACAAGGGAGTAGAATTTGAGCAAAGCTGCCTAATATCAAATCCAGGAAAAACTTCTCGGCACAGAGTTATGAGAATGTGGAACATACTGTCCCAGAAGGCCTTAAAATACAAAGTCATTTGAGATATTTAAAAGGAAGATAGGCACTCTGTTGAGAAATAAGGGAATTGATATGGAAACAAGGCAAGGAACTGGAATTAAAAAGTTAGCGCTGCCGTAGCTAATAAGATAGCAGAACATGCTGACTGGCCTATTCCTGTTCCTGTGTTCCTGCATAGGACATGCATTTTTAAAAATTTAATTTCTTTTGGCACCAGGGATAAGAGTGAAAAATAATAACATTTACTACATTTTATCTCTGTTGCTGTTGGAACTTAAACATGCCTTATGTAGCTGTGCTTTATTTTCATAATTCTGTTTTTGTACCTTTTTCATATGATCAACAATTATTTCAAGTAATATTCTCCAAAACCAACCAATACTTTGGGCTGGATTTTGTCTTGGGGTCGTGTTACCCGCATTTCGTGTTGCCCCCCCCCCCCGACTCCAGATTAATGTGGATGAATGATGCAATTTTCACTTAATTGGGCAATTGAATTCCAGCATGTGGGAACCCATGAACCAATTAGTGGTTTCAGTCTGGAAGTCGCCTCTGATGATGTCATCATTGCAGGTCAGAGACTGACTGCCTGGTCTCAGAGATTGCCTGGCCTTTGCTGTGACAGGACCTAGATATGAGAGAGAGAGACAATTTTTTTTCCATCCAGGTCCTCTCACAGCAAAGGCCAGGCAGTCTCTGAAGACATTCAATGCAGCAGCATCAGAGGTGACTTTCAGACCTAATACTACTACTACCTTCATCACATCTCCGTTGTAATAATGGACCTGCAGCTATCCACTTGTGCTCCCGCCAGGTTTCACTGGAGTGTTTCACATCAGGCGTGCTTCACGTGGGAAAAGGGTTAAACTAGCTAAAACGTTTCAAAATGGCATTACTGAGCCACTTTAGGGATAGTTAAGAGCGTTAATGGCCTTTCGCGCCTCTTGGAGGCGGGACGGAGTCGGGAATCCCGCGACCCATTTTGCCAAAATTGCGTGGAGGCGTGATGGGGTCGGGACCCCCCGAATCTGCTACTTTAACCCCCCACATGCCTCCAAACCCGACTCCACGGGGCATTCAAAATCCAGCCCTTTATCTCTTCCCACCTGTTCACCCTCATTGGTTTAGTTTTGCTAGTTTTTTTAATGTTGGATTTAATATCAGTTCTGATGAAGGGTATCCTTCTGCCAATTTTGCCATGCAGTGCCAACATCAAGCTCTCCCAGATTAAGTATAGTACAGTCAGCTACAAATTAAGATTTCCATCATTCTCCCCAGCAATGTGACTTGGCTTTAAACTCGAGCGCTCCTATTGTACCAGTATGCGTTTTCACCTTCTACACCAGCTATTCTTTGGCTTCCTTGAGCAAGATACATTTTAGCTATAGCTTTGTGTTATGGACTCACACCCACTAAGACCCAAGTTGAAACTTTCTAAACTTATTTCACACAAGACTCTTCCAGGCAGGAGAAATTCATATGATCAGTTGAGGCCAATTTATACCCAGACTTAGAGGCGAAAGGTCGGTGTCTAACTCACTGCATCACTCAGTTAGCCCCATTGATCGTTTGTAGTGGAGAATCTGGTGGGAGAGCAAGAAATTGATAATATTAAATAGAAGGAAAGCTATCTCTGTACTGTCAGTTATTGAGATCCATTATTATCTTTAAATCTGAACATATGCAAGCAGCTAGAATTCACCATGATTCTTGTGCATTGTTGTTCCCCCTTCCACTGAGTAGTATTGTTAACTAAAAAAGGTTAGCATTAGCCATATACATTCTATTGTACATAACTATAGTAAAGTACTAGTTACAACATAATATATGTCATAAATGTTCTGGGTAATTCACCAGTTTTAGAGGTTGTATCAAAATTTCACTGGAACCAAACATACAATATTTAAAGCTGTTTTTATATTGGGTTAAGTGGGATGCCAGTGGGCAGCCCTAAAGTAAATTTGATGGACTCGCAAAGGCTAGCAAATGGGTCGTCCTGGCACTGACTTTAACAACTCTGGCAATGTTTTGCTTTGTAGTTGCCACATTAGCATCCCAATTATCCTAATATAAAAGCAAATTTGAACAGATGAAAAAAGCCCAGTGAAGGTCGCCCTATCCACTAGACAGTACAACCTCATGCACTGCCCTCCCTGACTGCAAGTAATGTTAAATACTGGGGTAGGCAAAAAATAGAAGAAACAAAGTTGTGGGCTGTTTCAGGAAAAAGCTAAAATTCCTCCCTCTCCACAGACAATCCAGGAAACTCTAAATGGTACTATTTTGAGGGGGTTTGCAAGACCTGAGGGACCTGGGGGTGCATGTTCACAAATTTTTGAAGGTGGCTGGGCAAGTTGAGAAGGAGTTAAGAAAGTGTATGGGATACTTGGCTTTGTAAATAGGGGCATTGAATACAAAACAAGGAAGTCCTGCTAAACCTTTACAAATCTCTGGTTAGGCCTCAGCTGGACTATTGTGTACAATTCTGGGCACCACACTTTAGGAAGGATGCCAAGGCCTTGGCAATGGAGAGGGTACAGAGGACATTTACCAGGATGATCCCAGAGATGAGGGAGTTCAGTTATGTGGAGAGATTGGAGAATCTGGGATTGTTCTCCTTCGAGCAGAGAAGGCTAAGGGGAGATCTAATCGAGGTATTCAAAATTATGAGGGGTTTTGATAAAGCAAGTAGGGAGAAACTGTTTCCCCTGATAAGTGGGTTGGTAACCAGAAGTCATAGATTTAAAACAATTGGCAAAAGAAGCAGAGGCGAAATGAGGATAAATTTCTTCATACAGAGGGTTAAGATCTGGAACGCACTACCTGACAGGTTGGTGCAATCAGATTCCATAGTAACTTTTAAAAAGTAATTGGACTTGTACTTGATGAAGACTAATTTGCAGGGTTATAGACAACGTTCTCCATAAGCTACACTGTCTCCTGCGTGGCCGGCCTGCCTCCCTCAATGCGTGGCCCATTCAAATTTTTGCGCATGTGCGGTATCTACAATGGAAAAGTCAGTGAGAGGCCTGCTTGGGACCTTGCAGATGACTGCGCAGCCGTGCAGCTTAGCGGGAACATTGGTTATGGGAATAAAACTGGGGTGTGGGACTAAATTGGACAGCTCTTTCGAAGATCCGGCACAGGCATGATGGGCCGAATGGCCTCCTTCCATGCTGTAAGATTCTTTGAATCTGTGACACATAATTAGCCAAATTTAACTAACTCCCTCACCCCAATTTCCTTCTTTGTCAGGAACTTGTCAAGCCTCCACTTAAAGGAACGTAGTGTGCGTGCACTTATCGTATCCACTGGTAACCTGCTGCAGGAAGTGATATTTCTCTGTCTAATCTGGCATTTCATCTATTTATGTTCTAGGCGGGAACGGTAGCGTAGGGGTAATGTCACTGGGCTGTAATCCAGAGGCCTGGACTAATGATCCAGAGGTGTGAGTTCAAATCCCACCACGGCACGTTAATGAAATAAATCTGGAATAAAAAGCTAGTAATGTGGTTGACTCTTAACTGTCGTCAATATTGACTCCATGGCTTCAGGTCAAGGAAACCTCCTGCTGATTACCACCTACTGCCCTCCCTCAGCTGATGAATCAGTACTCCTCCATTGGAACACCACTTGGAAGAAGCACTGAGAGTAGCAGAATGTCTGGGTGGGGTCCATCACCAATAGTGAGTGGCACCACTTCTGACCGAACTGGCTGAACGACATAACTGCCAGTCTGGGCCTGCGACAGGAGATGAGAGAACCAACACAAGGGAAAAACCTACTTGACGTCATCCTCCCCAATCTACCTGTCGCAGATGCATCTATAGCAGTGACCGCCGCACGAAGTCTCACCTTCACACTGAGGACACTCTCCATCGTGTTGTGTGGCACTACCACCGTGCTAAATGGGATAGATTCCGAACAGAATTCAGAACTGGGCATCCATGAGGTGCTGTGGGCCATCAGCAGCAGCAGAATTGTATTCCACCACAATCTGTTACCTCATATCCCTCACTCTACCATTACCACCAAGCCAGGGGACCAACCCTGGTTCAATAAGGAGTGTAGAAGAGCATGCCAGGAGCAGCACCAGGCGTACATAAAAATGAGGTGCCAACCTGGGGAAGCTGCAACACAGGACTACATGCATGCTAAAAAGCGGAAGCAGCATGCTATAGACAGGGCTGATCTATCCCATAATCAACGGATTAGATCAAAGCTCTGCAGTCCTGCCACATCCAGTCGTGAATGATGGTGGACCGTTAAACAACTAACAGGAGAAGGAGGACTATCCCCATCCTCAATGATGCTGGAGCCCAGCACGTGAGTGCAAACGACAAGGCTGAAGCGTTTGCAACCATCTTCAGCCAGAAGTGCCGAGTGGATGATCCTACTCCTGAGGTCCCCACCATCACAGAAGCCAGTCTTCAGCTGATTCGATTCACTCCACGTGGTATCAAGAAACGGCTGAGCGCACTGGATACAGCAAAGGCTATGGGCCCTGACAACATCCCGGCTATCGTGCTGAAGACTTGTGCTCCAGAACTAGCCGCGCCTCTAGCCAAGCTGTTCCAGTACAACTACAACACTGGCATCTATCCGACAATGTGGAAAACTGCCCAGGACAAATCCATCCCGACCAATTGAGAGTAGACTGATGGGGCGGTAATTGGTGAGCGGCACCTGCTCACTGATGCCCAGTTTGGGTTCCGCCAAGACCACTCGGCTCCCGACCTCATGGACAAAGGAGCTGAATTCCAGAGGTGAGGTGAGAGTGACTGCCCTTGACATCAAGGCAGCATTTGACCGAGTCTGGCATCAAGGAGCCCTAGTAAAACTGAAGTCATTGGGAACCAGGGGGAAAATGCTCCACTGGCTGGAGTCATACCTAGCACAAAGGAAGATGGTTGAGGTGGTTGAAGGTCATCATTCACAGTCTCAGGACATCGCTGCAGGAGTTCCTCAGGGCAGTGTCCTCGGCCCAACCATCTTCAGCTGCTTCATCAATGACCTTCCCTCCAACATAAGGTCAGAAATGGGGATGTTCGCTGATGACTGCACAGTGTTCAGCGCCATTCACAACTCCTCAGATAATGAAGCAGTCCATGCCTGCATGCAACAAGACCTGGACGACGTTCAGGTTTGGGCTGATAAGTGGCAGGTAACATTCGCGCCACAGAAGTGCCAGGCAATGACCATCTCCAACAAGCGAGAGTCTAACCACCGCCCCTTGACATTCAACAGCATTACCATCGCCGAATACCCCACCATCAACATCCTGGGGGTCATCATTGACCAGAATCTTAACTGGACCAGCCACATAAATACTGCAGGTCAGAGGCTAGGTATTCTGCGGCGAGTGTCTCACCTCCTGACTCCCCAAAACCTTTCCACCATCTACAAGGCACAAGTAAGGAGTGTGATGGAATACTCTCCACTTGCCTGGATGAGTGCAGCTCTAACAACACTCAAGAAGCTTGACACCATCCAGGACAAAGCAGCCCACTTGATTGGCACCCCATCCACCACCTTAAACATTCACTCCCTCCACCACCGGCGTACCGTGGCTACAGTGTGTACCATCTACAAGATGGACTGCAGCAACTCGCTAAGGCTTCTTCGGCAGCACCTCCCAAACCCGCAACCCCTTCCACCTGGAAGGACAAGGGCAGCAGGCGCATGGGAACACTACCACCTCCAAGTCACACACCATCCTGACTTAGAAGTATATCACTGATCCTTCGTCGTCGCTGGGTCAAAATCCTGGAACTCCCTACCTAACAGCACAAGGGCAATTAGGGATGGGCAATAAATGCTGGCCTTGCCAGCGACGCCCACATCCCATAAACAAATAAAAAAAAAGGCAAGCCCTCCAGTTCCATCACTATATCCATTTTGAATATCTTAACAAAGACTACTGTAGCCAATCCTTTCATAATTAAAAAAAAAACTCAGTCAATCCACCTGAGTATATGTTTCTCCAAAGTGACTGGCCCTAACTCTGCTACTCTGATGTAACTAAGAGATTTAACTTTAGGCATCATTCCTATTGGCCTCCTCGGTACCTTTTCTAGAGCCTTAATATCTATCACCAGATGTTGGAAACAAAACTAGATGCAATGCTCCAAGTATGGATAAAGCAAAGCTTTATATAACCTAAGTACGCTCATAATTGTGTACTTCATGGAGTCGGCAATACTTTAAAGAATCCTATTTGCTTTCTGTATGGCTACCTCACATTCCTTGTGAACTTTTCATTACTGGTCAATAACATCACCAAATCCTTTCCTGCTTCGTTATTTTTAGTGGTCACCCATGCATGGAGTAGACATCTCTTAAGTTGCCAGAACCCATGTCCTCCTATTAAAGTAGGTATTTTCTGTTTTGAAATACAAAAACATCATAAGATTGCTGTTTTGTTTCATGGTTGTTTGGCTTGGATCTCCTTTCAACTGCCTTAGTTTGAACCTGTTTTCTGCCACTTTTCCTGGCTTATTAGTTTATCAGTCCCTTCCTCTACATTGTGGATCACCCATACCTCTTTGGGGCCACTCGTTACACCAGGACATTAGTAATACCTTTTCAAAATGCTGTCCGAAAATTCTGTACTCCATTTTAGTTAAGTTTCTGTTATGGTAAAATAGCAACATTTGCCTGGAGTGCATTCATTGCAGTCTGAATGGGGCGTACCAGTGGGAAATAGTATTTCACCTTTACATGGTGATGAGTGTTGACACAGGATTTTTGAGAAAAATACTTAGAAATATAACATACTTTATTTTTACTTTAGAGAAACTATTATAAAGTTCCTTTTTACTGGAAGGTAATGGGAAATTAAAACAAAATATGCTGAAAATACACTGCAGATCAAAATCCCAAAGGAGTGAATTCGAATAAAGTTTTAGAAAGAGACCATTCTAAACTGTTGACCTCTTTCTTTTTCAGACACTGATCAATGTCCTGTCATTTCCAACAATTTCTGTTTTTATATTGTTTTTTAGGATTCAGTATTCTCTTTATACCTGGGAGGTAGAGAGGTTTGCTTTTCCAATACTAACTCTTGGCAACCAATAAACAATTAAATAATGAAAAGTCCTTTTTTCAGACAGCTCCTGATATAACAAAAGCCCATTTGTGCTGAAATGCTGGCATGACAAGTATCCTTGCTAAAATTCTAAATTCTGGCAGCTTTTTTTAAAATTACAGCAACAAACACCTGTGTTTGTATCGGTTGAATGGGAAGAATGCCTCTATATAGGCTGAATTTTGCAAGTATTTTATTGCCACTTTTAATATTTAGAGTCATGTTTAAATTATATTAAGTTTGTATTTGTGGCCTGCATGTAGAATTAACTTTACTTTCATGCTCTGTGTAAAAATTCTGTGAAGTAAATTTATTACTTTTATTTTAATTATTCTTTCATTAAGTATTGCTCTTATCTGAGTTTATTTTGTAACATTTATTCACCAAAGATTGTAAATTGTACCTAATTTTTTTATGAAGTTAGCCAAAAGAGAGTATTTTTGCTTGTAGCAGTGTTATTCTTTATCCATTTTTATTGATGAGTTTCAATGACTGCATATAATTAATGTCTCGTGCACATCTAGGCATCGTTTTTTTATTACTTTATCAGGTTTCAGGAACCACACAAAAACTAATACAGTTTTAAGGCCCTGATGGGAAGAACTCCTGCCACTCTTTACAGTGTCTGCAAAATATATTTTCTATGTCCGATCAGTGTGCTATACTCTGGGGGTTTTGTGATAGGAATGGCAGGAAATCACGCTTCAAGACATAACGGATTGACTAGGCCATCCATCATTTGTTAGCATGCGTTGAGCTGCTTGGTTTCTGCACAGGGGCTTGTGATTTAGTAAATACTTCAGAGATGAATAGAGCTGCTCACATGGGAAGCTATCACTGTCCTTCAGCAGGCTAAGACACAGATTCATGCTGAGAAGGACGTCCAGCGGCAGCTCATCAGTAACTGGTCTGTCACAGTTGGTGGTGCCCACCGACCATTCACAGTATATTAAATGCATCTTTAATATCTGCTTGAGTAGATTTAATGAAGAAAATTCTGTTTCTATACACTAACTACAGTTTCCCCTTGTGTTTTATGCAAGGAAATACAGTTAGCAGAGTGACACTGCAACAGAAATGCAATACAGCAGCTTCAGGATAGAAATATCTTTTTACATTTATATATTGAATACAGGAAAAGCTCTGTGATCCCAAATATTGCCATGGATAATTTAAACATTTTATTTTTGGGTAGGGGAAATAAGCATCATTGGACTGCAAATTAGGGGGTCGACAATAATACAAGTAGTAAAACTATATAAGGCTTGCACAGTGAACAATGGCTAGTTGTAGGGTCGTATAAGTGATAATTTGGATATCTAAAATACCGTTCTGTAATTACTTTCGCACTGAGTTTTATTCTGTTGAAGTAAAACTTTTATATCATTTACTGACATTTAAATAGCCTAAAAACTACAATTGACCCTTAAAACCTTGTCTTATCAGTAACTATTTAATTTCCTTATAAATTGATGTGTTTGACACCTCACTGCAGCTTACCAATGATGAATTTGAAAGTTCATTTTAGATGAATAATGCACTTTGAGATTAATTTTAGCACTTGGCCTCATATTAGTTTAAACTAATTTTGCCAGACATCTACTATAGGATAATTTATTATCTCTCTCTCTCTCTTTTATTTATTCTGGGAATGTTAGAAACCAACAATTCTTGACGTACAACTTTTTTTCCAAGAGTGACGACTTAGTAATGCAGTTTTTAGAAACTAAATTATACTTCATATCTAATTTTTAAAATATTAAGTTCAGATGTAATGTTTAGTAATTTACAGTCAATTTAAAGTAGAAAGAACATTTATAGAGGTAATGGGGATATTAAAAGTGAACTTTGAAATGCAAATCATTTTTTGCCAGTTTAATACCGTCTGTCTACTTTTGTAGAAGGACTTATGAAATTTAAATTTATCTCTGCTGTATAATTTTAGGTAAGGTCATGTGCCAGCACATACAACAGAAAGCCAATGTTCCTCAGCTGTGCAGTATACGTAACACAGATGTTGGGGTGTCATCTGTCAACTATGCTACCCTACAGAGTTAAAAGTTCTGGAGGGAAAAGAATTCGACACAGTGCTGTCACTGTTACCCTTTCACAATTCGACAGCATGCAAATTGTGCACCTCCTGCTTAGCTGCACCGTCTTGTCTAGTGTCTACAGAAACTGGAATGGAAAGAGTGCATCTAGGACTCAGAGTAGTGACAAGGGTACTGCTATGCTAGAGATTTGAATTGGAGATTGTCTGTAGTCAGATTTGGTAAAGCTCCCAATGGTGTGGCAAAAATTCCCGCAGGTTTCTGTCCCGCGAGAAGCCTGTTCAGTCCTTTTCTGCCCCCTTGAATGAAGTTTGATCTGAAGATACCCTGCCTGTAAAACTGCATTCAGTTCATTTTGCATACATCCCCTGAGTCCAACTGGCAGATGCTTTACTCTTCGAAATGTTTAAAAGAAAGTACGGAGCAAGAGATAGCAGGAGCTCTGCGTACAGTCCCAGAACGTTTTGGAAATGGCTAATATGCAGTTTTCATCAGTGCTTAGGCGGGGCACAATATGGTGCCTGTGGTTCACTGGGGAATATGAATGTTGATTAAGCATGCTTTCAGGCTTTGAAATTCTGAAGTAGTGTCAGAATAATGGATGTTGAGCAAATGTCAAGCATTTGTTAATTTCTCTGTTATTTGGGGTTTATCTACCATGATCAATCAAATAAACTAGTGCTTTTCTGTTGTGGCATGTGCCATTGATATGGTGATCAGCTAGCTGTAAAGGCCATTGTTTTCCTTGCTGCAGAAAAGGCAATGTATATTCAGACTGCAGAGGATAACAAAACCTTTTCAAGCAGAAATACTCTATTTGCACAGATTTAATTTTCAGCACAGTAATGTTATTTGTAGAAATGCACTTAAAATTTTTACCATGTAATTCTAATTGTATTTAAAAAAATAATATAGCAGTTTGGTAACTAATGTGCTTAATTTCCCAAATGAATGACTCTTCACAATAAACATTGGAAATTAATGTGGAACATTAAATGCAACAATTTAGGAGCAATGTAAATGATAGAGGTAAAATATAGCTACAGTACTATGTTGCAGAAAGTTGGATTTCACATTTTACTTGAATGTTTAAACTTGTATTTCTAGCCATATTCACACCCGTACACGATTAACCTCTAGTTAGAAATATTTTCCTCTTTTACTGGAATCAGATTTGAAAGACGCATAACTATCATTTATAATGAAATATGAACCCAGTTGTCTTCATCAGACTGTTATATATTTAGCTAGGAATGGTTAGGATAGCACAACTTGTGGTGAGGGGAGCGAAAATATAGCTGTTTTGTGCATGTAGATTCTGGTGTTTTTGTTCTGTTAATTTTTTTAATGTTTATTTTAAATCCTGTGTGAGTCTGCCTACCTTGGAACTGAGCCTTACTGGCCAGGGAAGTCATCGTTCCCGAGCTATGCCCCTCCCAATCTCTGTAATCTCCTTCAGCCCCACAACCCCCCCGAGATATCTGCGCTCCTCTAATTCTGCCTTCTTGAGCATCCCTATTATAATCGCTCAACCATTGGTGGCTGTGCCTTCTGTTGCCTAGGCCCTAAATCTGGAATTCCCTGCCTAAACCTCTCTGCTTCTCTTTCCTCCTTTAAGACGCTCCTTAAAACCTACCTCTTTGACCAAGCTTTTGGTCACCTGCCCTAATTTCTCCTTATGTGGCTTGGTGTCAAATTTTTTGTTTTAATACTCCTGTGAAGTGCCGTGGGAAGTTTTACTACATTAAAGGCGCTATATAAATGCAAGTTGTTATTGTCTTAGCCATTTCAGTGGTAGGGGTGCTACATTTAGCTTCATTATCCCTAGATTAGGGAAGGAAAAAAAATCAGCTAGGCATCCCATTCTTGTCCACTATTCAGTGACTCTTCATGGAAATGCATGTGTGTGGATGTTGGGTGCAGATGGGATTGGAGTGGACAGAGATTCACTCCATTACCTGCCCCATCCTTGGTTGAATAGCTTATCTAGGCTCACACATGAGGAATGGGCACTTGGGTGAAGTACAAGGACGTGGTCAGTGTGTGGGAAAGATATCCTATTGTGAATTTGTGCTTTTATGGGAGGATGGAAGAAAGTTGGAGGGGGGACATGCAGCGTGAGCATAGCTGTAAGTATTTTTGCTAATCATAAATGACAGTCTTATTGTATAATGCATTCTTAAAAAAAAATTCTCAGACGATGGTAAGCTCCAAGTATTGCTGTGCAGAGCATGTCTGTAGAATCTGCATGGGAACAAAAGGAAAATTCTAACTTTGTAGTCTTTTTAGGTGAGTAAACTTGCTGCAATCTTCAAAGAATTACCTTTTTTAATGTAATGTAAGTTGACAATAGTTTCAAATCCTAACCTTATTAAGATCAAGAAGATAAACCGAAGTTTGTTGGTAACATCACTGCAAATATGTATTGGAGCCGTCTCTGTATCTGTCCATAATTTCCCCTTCAAGAGCACAGTTAAGCACAGCCATTTGCATTAAATGCACCCAAATGCAAAATGCATACTTAGAGTAGCAGCGGGAGCCTCATTTTCTCAGCAATAATTTACTCCATGTAGATAGCCCAGTGGTGTTTTCATAATAAATTGCTTGTGAATCATAGAGTTTTCAATGTAGCAGATTTTAAATACAGGAAAGCTGCTATTGACCTCCTTTTAGGGTGAAACATCACTTGCAGATTTAAGTTTAACTTCTACAAATGAATTTATGCACTATAGGTAATTGCAGTAAATTAGTATTCAGAATTATTTGCAAATATTTTGTACACCTCTGTTTACAAACCAGAAACATTCATTTAAGAGGGCAAACAGTGCATGGGTATTAAATGGGCACCAGGCAGGTTGAAGGATAATTAATATCTATTATTTTATTTGGGGCAGGAGTTTCTTAAGAAAAATCAAATATTTTTGTTTGGCAATTGACAAATAGGTATTCTAGATAAAACCGGTTTTCCCCAGTAAAAGAGTGATCAGTTTTCAGCATCAATTTAGATGCTTGGTTTTACTTTATACTGTAGATTAAAAATAAAGCTCTATCTTTGCCTGATGCATTCAGTAGGGTTCAATTTTTTTATCCCACAACTTGGGAAATGAAATGCCATTCAATTCATAATACAGTAGTTACTTCGGTTGCTGTGTAATATAATGGGTGTGGAGTTTCCTGTAATTAACTGTTTCTGTAAACCTGCAACATTGATGTCACAATTGCTGATCCTCTTGTGTGAACGTCATCATGCGTCAAGGAAGTGGAGCATGCTGACAGAAATTGCTTGAATCAAAACCATCCCCAACACCCTCACTCACTCCATGATAATGGCCCGGAATTTGCGGTGGGTAATGACGACGAAACTGTCAGTGTTCGCTGTCATTACCCCTCTGAAACTGACCGTGACTTCAGGATTTAGCGCATGCGTATCTAAACACGGAAGTCCTGAAGTTGCGCTCAGTCATTCACTGCTTCAACACAGGCTGCGCTGTGGTTCCCCCCCGCCCCACAGCCAGCAATCAGCGAAACTGACGAAAACTTGGGCTTTTCCACACTGTTAATATCGCTGTTAAATGCCCCATTAAATGTTAAGCCTTGTTGGGATAGGTGTAACTGCGATTTTAACAGCGTATTGACTGCTAAACAAATGTTCAGGCCCTGAAAAACTAATTTTTATATTTGTGGAATGTCAAATTTCTCCATTATGATAAAAATTACAATTTTTTTAAGATTGTGCATATTTCATCTTCTACCTTATCCCCATGTGAAAATCCCAATCTTTACTTCGCACTCTGACATTTTTTTTTTTAAAGTCCAGATAAAAGCAGCTTCTCATTTCCTGCTTTGCTGTCTGAGAATTCTTCAATGTGATTGGCTGCTTAGACAGCTTGTTGACATCACAGCAGCTCTTCGTTGGGAATCCCCATGACGGAGAGCTGCAATCGATTGTACGTTGAAAAAGGCAAACTTCTCGCCACAGAGATCGCAAGATCTCTGTAGGCAGCTTTCTTTGGGGCCAGCAGCAAGCGCATTTGCTTTGCCGCTGACTGCAAATTATGGGCCTATATATATATATATATATATAAACAGGAGTAGGGTACTCAGCGCCTCGAGCCTGTTTCTCCATTCAGTGAGATCCTGGCTGATGTGTATCTTAACTCCATCCACCTCCCTTGGCTCCATATCCTTTTAAATGCTTGTCAAACAAAAATCTATCGATCTAGGATTTAAAATTATTAATTGAGCCAGCATCTGCTTTTTGTGGGAGAGAGTTTCACACTTCCACCACCCTTTGCGTGAAGAAGTGTTTTCTGACTTTTCTCCTTAATGGCCTGGCTCTGGTTTTAAGGTTATGTCCCCTTGTCCTAGACTTCCCCACCAGCGGAAAAAGTTTCTCTCTATCTACCCTATCAATTCCTTTCAAAATCCTAAAAACCTCAATCAAATCACCCTTTAACCTTCTGTATTCCAGGGAATATAATCCTAGTTTATGTAAAATCTCCTTATTATCTAACCGTTGGAGCCCTGGTAACATTCTGGTGAATCTGCACTGCATATATCCTTTCTAAGGTGCGGTGCCCAAAACTGTACACAGTACTCCAGATGTGGTCTAACCAGCGCTTTATAACGAATACCAAGGAATGATTTCAAGGCCATAGTCTACTGATGTAAACTGCTTGAGCTTTATTCTCATGATTTATGATGTCCTTTAAATCTCACAATTAGATTACTACGATGTGGTCACTTCTGGATATCCACTGTTGTACACTACTGTTCAGGCAACATTCCATTGTAGTAACTTAGCCAGACTGTAGTTGAAAGAGAGAGTCATTAAAAAGGCATCTGATTTGGCTAGTTTGGTGACATAGCAGTTAAGACTGTTAGTTCAGATCACTGTAAGTACAGGTTTGAGTCTCATGATTTTCTGATACCTGAATCTACCTGTCACAATTGGTTCAGCCAGTCAGTATTGATAGAAGGTAAAAATAAAAACGCCAAATGTTTTGGATGGGACCCCTCATCAGATCAGATATTCGTGCAAGTCACTGTCCCTTCTGTGGAGAAAAACACAATGGGTGATCTGCCTGAAACATACAGCTTTTACTGTTGCGTATGGAAGGATATTGCTCTTGTAATGCTGCTGCTATTTGGTTATTTGTGTTTTCATTGCTATTTTTTCAAGAAATGTTCATGAACAGTAAATTAGAGTAAAAATTTAAGTAAGCACAATGCCAAATTTCTGCCACAAAACACTATTAGCATTTGTAGATTATTGTTTTTACATCAAGTGTTAGTAAAATGGTACTGTATTACATTTGTGCAGTAGTGCATTAGTTACTGAATTAGTGCCCAAACTAGTAAATTAAAAAAATGGTTGGGAAAGGATAAAGCCTGAAGAGATACTATGAAGTCAGTCCCTTAGCTGAATTTCTGTTCCAGGTGAGAGCATTCAGATTTTGCTATAGTTCAAAGTAACCTTTAAACACAGTGAACGACAATCTGCCAAATATATTTATAATAAAGTATGACAAAGTTCTGGCTTATTTTACCAACCAGAAGTAGTGGAACTTGATATTTTCTGCACAAAAATAAGCTGTAGATGCACCTTCCTTCTTCAAAGTTCTGTTTTATCAAAATGTGTTCTGTGTTGAAACACTTGAAACAAAGGGTGCATGGATGGAGGTAAAAGGAGAGAAAATTTCCAAAGCACTGTGAAAGATCAGAGGACTAATGTTACCACCATAATTACATATAACTGCTCACTTTTTACCTTATGAACCTGGGAAACTGCATTGAGCTGCAGTAATAGAATGGTGATTAAACTGTATTTACTTAGCAGGGTGTGAAATAACAACCTTGTATTCAATATTCGCTGATCAAATTACAGGGGCAGGTCACGTTGGATTTCTATTTCAGGTGATTAAACTTTGTGGGTGACCTGTACTTGTGGAGAGCTGTGAAAGTTTTGGATTTTTTAAAAGTCTTCTGCTGTTCTTTTTTCATTGGTGTTCCAGAGGCAATGTTAAAGAAAACTGTAAAAGTGGAGCTCTGAGGTTAACATTAAGCCTTTGAATCACTGACAATGCATTCAACAGTTTATGATGTAGCTACCACAATATGAGCTCATTTATTTTACTAATATGAGTTTATTGAAGTTGTAGTTATGATATTTCAACATCACTTGCGCTTTTGAAACTATTTTAGAGTACCTTAAGGATGTCTTTATTCTACGGTTTGTGTTGCTGCAAAGTGATTCCTGCTTCACAATGATGCTAAAGTTGTAGTGTTAATCCAGACCATGGCTCCACCTCTTACCTGTCGTAATACAGTCAGCACATTTCTGCAGTGGTTTCTCCTCCCATGCCTACAGGGTTACATCAGATGTACCTCAAGGCTCCATCCTTGGCCTCCTTCTTCACCACCTCGTCTACATGCTGCCTCTTGGTGACATCATTTAGAGTCAGTTTCACCTGTATGTTGATAATATCCAGTTTTAGTGTCACTGTGAAGCCGTTTCTGCTTCGCAGTGAGTCTAAATTTGTAATGTTGCTCTTAATGTTAATCTTTACCTTTATGCTTGACTCCTTGATCACTATTGTATTGTCTGACTGCTGAGCTGATATCAAGTCCTAAGTGAGCAAGAACTTCTTTATTCAACATGGGCAAGAAAGAAACTACCTTTTTTTGGGTCCAGTCTAAAACTTAGCACCCAGCTCCCACTTTCTGTCTGGCACTTCCGTCAGACTGATTTTGACAATGCTCAATCTTGGTGTACTGTCTGATCCAGAGCTGAGTTTCAAACACTACATCCTCGCAATCACCAAGACCACTTATTTCCACGTCATCATCGGCCTCCTCCCTACAGCATCCCCACTACTGCAGAAATGTTTGTGCGCCTTTGTCACTCCTACATTTGAGTAGCCATTGCTCCTCTTGCTGACTTCATAAGCTCTGCCCTTTAGAAATTGCAACTCGTCCAAAACTCCACTATCATATCTCACACTAATTACTATTCTCATAATATCTGTGCTTGGCAAATGCCATTGGCTCACTATCCGCCTACATAACAATTTCAAAATCCATGTCTTCACTTACAAGTCCCTTCGTGGCCTCATACCTCCCTGCCCCTGCAACCTCATTTAACGCTGTGTTCCTGCACTCACCCTACACTTTTTCCACTCTGGCCTCCTTTCCATGCTCCTTCCCTTCTGCTTCATTCTCAGCTGTAGAGCCTTCAGCCATCTCAGCACCACACTCTGGAATGCTCTCTCTAAGACCCATGTACCTTACTACCTTTATCACCATGTTCAATCACTTCCTTAAGATCGACCTCTTTGGCTTTTAATCTCCACCCCAATCATTTTCCATTCACTTCTCAGTGTCCAGTTATTTTTGTACCTATGAAGGGTTTTGGGAAATTTTCTTACATTAAGGACACTGAGTGCAAGTTGTTGCAAGTCTCACCAGTTCAGTTTGACGTAATATGAAGTGTAACTCCGGTGTGGTGTCGCACCAGTTTTTAAAAAGTCCTGAGAGGTTCCCTTGACCTGGTGAACACTTTTCTTTAAAACCCATTTGAAGTTAATTTGCATGTTTAGATAGTAGGAATGCTGCCAGCTGTATTGCACTCCTAAATGTTTAAATGTTTGTCTTCATGCTTCTGGCAAAGAGCTTTGCACAGCAGGAGAGCTGGAAATGATGAAAATGTATCCATTAAATTTTTTTTAAAGAATTTTTTTTGTGCTCATCAAAGTGAGGGATGGTAGTGCCTATTTCAGTTACCCAGTGTTGGCACCAAGCATTTCCAGATCAAGTTATAGCAAACTAGATGCAGACTGAAGTCCCAATAATGTGCTTTGGGCCTAGTCTCAGTAAGACACCCTTTATTGCCCCATTGTCATATTTTCTCCATTTCCCACATCAATTATCTTTAGGCCTGTCTGAGTAACATTGCCAGTTAGGGGCAGTGTTGTGTCGTAGGCCTATGCCCACGAAGAACTGGGTTGAGAATGCCCAAATTAATTTCATATCACCAATACACAGAGGAGACAGACGTTCAACCCATCAGCCAGGGTTGGACTTGAACCTAGTCCCAGAGGTGAGAGACCAGTATCTAACCCACTGCGCTACTCAGTTCCCATCACTCCTTAAATGTTATCTATTGAGAAAGGATAAGAATTGGAGTTTTAGCCATGCAATGTATAGGGTATTGCCTGGCTAGGGCCCATATTGCAGAATGAATTATGGTTGAAACTTACTTGTCAAGGACAGTGAACCCAAGAATTTTTGCTGTGCTTTTGCTCTGTAATGTATGCAAACCATTTTCTGTCAATGCAATAGTTGATTTACAAAGTCGGCACTTTCTGTAGCCAGTTTATGTACATAATTAGCTAAATTAAATCACTAATACATTATCATAAATAACCTATTTTTATTGATATACTGACTCCCTTATGAATTGCATTTTGTAGTATTTTTTAAATAAAATAGTTTCTTGTACATTTAGGGCTTCAGATGAACTGTTGTTTTTTTGTGGCCTATGGTTTACCATTATGAACAAATTTGTCTTTCCGATTTAATCCCCTTTCTCAATTCTTGTCCTGAAGGTAGTTATTCATGCCGTACCGTTCCAATAACTTGTTGGTGCGTTTCCAAATGGCCATTCTTTATGTGTGAACCTTGGTGGTATCCAGGTATTATAGTCCAGCCCGATGTGTCATCACCCAATAAACTCTCTTCCAGACATAACTTGGTTTCCAGCATAGTGAAGTGGATAGAAAGAGTGGGAACCCTCCCACTCACCATCATTGCCTCTGCTGAAATCAGTGAACCTAGCACAAGCCACAGATTAAATCTGGGATGGTCATGATTTGTGCATATCAAGATGACATTGCATGGTATATTTAGGCACTGGGCCATGAGGAGATGGCTCACCTACATTTCAACTTGGAAATAGCATGGGATAGTGAGGGTCTAAAAATTCCAAAAAGGAAAGTGAAAAGAAATGACTGGTGAGTTATGCTTAATCCAACAAGCAAATGTTTTAGGTTAGATTGGTTAAATGTCTATTTTTGAACAGGTCATACAGAGTTGGAATGAATACATTTTTGATATACAACAAACTGATGCCAATGGTTTAGTACACCTCTGGACACCTTTTGTGTGATGCTGAAGTAATACTTTTTCCATTGGGGTTTGTGTTAGCAAGTATTTCTGAAGCTCAGCAGTAAGTTGTTGACCAAATCAGAAAAGGGTACTGTTATCAGGTCCACTAGCGAAGATATCCTTGCTTCAGAGCGGAATGTAAAGTGCAAATATTTCACTGGAATAAGCGCATCAGTCAGTATGCTTAATAATGTACTCAAAGAATGTAAAGCAGAATTTTATCAAAGCAGAAAATGTTATTTGAACTGGCTGATTAAAAAAATTGCACTACATCTTGGAAGAAATTGTATGTTAAAGTCGAATACTATATAATGGCCCAGAAATTCTGTTCGCAGCCCTCCCGCGGGCGGAGGGCTGCGATTCGGAAAAATCTGCGCCTGGACCGGAGTGCTCCCGGGAGGTGCAGAATTCCATTGCTGTGCCTCTTCAATCTGCCGGTGTGCAGGGCACGTGTATCCCAGGGGCACAGCTAGTTCGCAGCGTCCCTGGGATCACGTGGGCCATGGGGAGCCAATCAGAGCAGGGACTCTCCATTCATAGATTTGACAGGAAGACCTGTCAAATCTATGAATAGAGATCAGCCCCAAAACATAAGTAAAACTTCAAATAATTTTTTTTAAATCACATTTTTAAAATGACTATAAATTACATAAATTAACTATTTTAAACAAAAATTTAAATTTCTGGAAAAAATAATTAAAGTTTTTAACGGGGCTAAAAATAAACTTACCTTTCTTTAAAGTATTTTAAAATGATAAACCAGTGGAAACATTTTTTTTTACTTTCTCAAACTATTAGCCTGGTAAAAGCAGGCCTTGCGCCTGCTTTTCTAGGCGCAGCTGTTCCCGACTTACCTGGACTCAAGCCAGTGTGGAAAAAAAGGAAGTTTCTAACGTACGCGCTGCCTATCCGGCGCAGGCGTTTGACCTGGGAAGCCCTTTCTGCAGAGAACGGAAGTGCCGGTTTCCGGCGCATGCGCAGTGCATGCGTAAAACCAGCGCTTCCGTTGGCCCTACGGGTGAGTAAACCACGCGTTCACACCCGTAGGGAACGGAATTTCTAGGCCATTGTTTCATGTGTAATATTCACAGATGAAAGCAACATTTTGAGAAATCATTCCTTTTTTTTAACTTTGGCTATTTTTTAAATCTGAAAGATTAACATAGAAATACAGTACTTAGAACATGGAAACGTGACATTCAGCCCAACAAATCTGTGCCAGTGGTAACACTCCATGCGAGCAAATAGTTCCAATCACATTTAGCCACCCTGTTCTCGTGTCCCTTCAACCCTTTTTCCTGTATCCATCTATCAAATCTAATCTCGAATGTTCATATAGTTTCTGCCTCAACCACAAACCCTGGAAGTGAATTCCACATCCTCAAAACTGTCTCTGTAAAGAAATTGCTCCTGCTTTCTGTTCTAAATCTCTTGCATTTCATCTTGTGTCTATAGCCCTTGTTCTTGACCCTGAACTACTGGAAAGAGTTCTAGCTACCGTCCTATCATATCACCCTGTAATCTGCATTCTGCTAATGAAAAAAAACACCAATTTTTCAAGTCTTTCTTTGTATTTGTATTTTGTCATACCAGGCAGCATCCTAGTATATCTGTATTGTATCCTCCCTAAAGCCTCAAAATTCCTGCTAAAGCCTCAAAATTCCTCCTAAAGTGTGGTGCCCAATACTGCACACAGTACTCTTAACTGAAGTTAATTTTATACTTTTATACTCCATTCCCTATTGCAAAGGGAATGGAGTATAAAAGTAGGGAAGTCCTGTTACAAATGTACAGGGCATTGGTGAGACCACACCTGGAGTACTGCGTACAGTTTTAGTCTCCTTATTTAAGGAAGGATATACTTGCATTGGAGGCAGTTCAGAGAAGGTTCATGAGGTTGATTCCGGAGATGAAGGGGTTATCTTATGAAGAAAGGTTGAGCAGGTTGGGCCTATACTCATTGGAGTTTAGAAGAATGAGAGGGGATCTTATTGAAACATATAAGATTCTGAGGGGGCTTGACAGGGTAGATGCAGAGAGGATGTTTCCCCTCGTGGGGGAATCTAGAACTAGGGGGCATAATTTCAGAATAAGGGGGCACCCTTTTAAATCGGAAATGAGGAGGAATTTCTTCTCTCAGAGCGTCGTGAATCTTTGGAATTCTCTTCCCCAGAGAGCTGTGAAGGCTGGGTCATTGAATATATTTAAGTTGGAGATAGACAGATTTTTGAACGATAAGGGAGTCAAGAGTTATGGGGAGCAGGCAGGGAAGTGGAGTTGAGGCTAAGATCAGATCAGCCATGATCTTATTGAATGGCGGAGCAGGCTCGAGGGGCCAAATGACTTACTCCTGCTCCTACGTCTTATGTCTTATGAAGTCTTATTAAAGTTTTATGGGCCTGAATTTGAAGTCAGAGGCTTCCCGTGGGCGGATGCCTCCGACCGGCAAAAAATCTACAAACTTACCTTCTGCCTTGGAATCCACGAAGACTCGCACGCCTGGGCCTCTATGCGTAGACATGCGAAGAGGCCCACGTATCTCGGGCGCAAGCGGTTGGCAAGCGCCCCTGGGATCACGTGGGCTGGCCCAACGAATGACCGAAGGGGATCCCCATTCATTCTTATCGGGATTCTGGAATCCCCATAAGTATGAATGGGAATACCCAAAAAAATACCCATACACTTTAAATAAATTTTTTAAAAATCACATTTAAAATGAATTAAAATGGCATTTAATTAAATATTTAAAACAAAAATTTAATTTTTTGAAAAACAAATTTACATGTTTTAAAGGGGCTAAAAATAAACTTTTTAAATGTATAAATTATTGTTAAAATTTTATTTTTCTGTTTTTTAAAAACTCTTGCGCGTAAGAATTTCACGGGCATTCGCTGGGCAGAATAGCCCAATTCTCCGCCCACGGATGCCCTTTTCCCGGGGATGCGGAGGACCTGTTGAGAAAATTCTTGACAGATCGCAAGTTCCGGGTTACAGTGCATGCCTAAACCTGTAGGGGCCGCAAAATACGGCCCTATACACTTCTCATTACTTCTTAGCCTTTATATTTAATACCTCTAGAATCCCATTAGCATTTTTTTTTACAATCTTATCAACCTGAGGTGCTGCTTTTAACATCCTGAGATCCTGTACCCTTCTGCTTTTCCACAGCATTGAGCCTATTTCCATTAACAGTAAAATTACTGCTGTATTTTGGTAATAAAAACATCAGCTCACATGTAATGACACTGAATTACACCTGCTATTTTTTAGCTCATTTCCCCCATTTTATCAATATCCCATTGCAATTTCTTTTGGTTTTCTAAAGAATGAGCTATACTTCCTATTTTGGTATGATCTGCAGATTTCAACACTACTCCCGCTAGCCCTATATCCAAATCATTGATATACCTGGTTAGCAGAAGTGGCCCCAGAACTGAACCCTGTGTGACATTACTACCCTCTTCCAACCACTCTGAAATATTACCCTTAATCCTACTCTCTCTTTTCTTCCTTTTTAATCCAGTTTGCTATCCGCCCCCACATTCCATACTCCTTAATCTTTTCTAGTAATCTTCCTGGTACCTTGTCGAAGGCTTTTCTAAAGTCCATGTACACTATATCCACTGCATTTCCCCCATCTATGATATCTGTTACTTCCACAAAGAATGCTTTGAAATTCATGCTGGCTACTTCTAACTAGTTTTTCTTTATCTTGATGGGTGGTAATTTCATCCTTAATTAAAGACTGTAAAATATTCTCTACCACAGATGTTAACTGGCCTGTAATTACCTTGATTAGCTATGTCTTTTTTTTAATGGGTACTACATTTGCTACTCTCCAGTTCTCTGGCACACACTGACATTCAACAGAGCCTTGAAATATAATTTCTGGGGCCTCTACAATTTCCTCCCGCATCTCCATCAGGATTCTAGGATGGTCCCTGGCACTTTTTCTTCCTTTAGCTTAGCTAACTTAGAATGAATAAAAAGGATTTTTTTTTAGCTAACGCTCATCTCGCTCTCAAGCACTTAAAGATTCCCGTCCTTTCCGATATCCATCTCTTTAGTAAAAGCTGATGCAAAGTACGTATTAAATACCCCTGTCATTTTCTGATCTACAAATTGACAATCCTCGCCTCTCAGAGGATCCATTTCTCTTTTAACTGATAGACGTGTGAAATACTTGATTGTTTTTCTTCATGTTTTTTTAAATGTTTCCTCATACTCTCCCTTAGCTTTCCTTATCCTGCCCTTAACCTCTTATTTTCTCTCAATTTTTTTCATTATTTATAATCCTCATAGGCTCGCTTCAATTTTAATTGATTTCTAATCTCTTTATTGATTAATAGTATTTCAAAACTACTGTATTCGCTGCTCACGATGCAGTCTCCTCTACATTGGGGAGACCAAATGCAGATTAGGTGACCACTTTGCGCAATACCACCATTCCGTCCGTAAGGGTGACCCCAAGCTTCCAGTCACTTGTCACTTTAATTCTCCGCTCCACTCCCACTCTGACCGCTGTCTTCGGTCTCTTACGCTGTTCCAATGAAGCTCAACGTAAGCTCGAGGAACAGCACCTCATCTTTCTATTCGGCACTTTACAGCCTTCTGGACACAACATTGAGTTCAACAATTTCAGACCATAACCTCTGCCCCTATTTTTTCAGGCGGCGGCAATTGATGATTCTGCCATCCCCATTTGCAACATTTAACCACTCCTGCCTTCCACCCTCTCCCCCCTCCCCCTTTCCCTGCCTCTGCACCTGCTTAAAATCTGTCACATCTCTAACTTTTTCCAGTTCTGATGAAGTTCAGACCTTTCCAGTTCAGACCTGAAACGTTAACTCTGTTTCTCTCTCCACGGATGCTGCCTGACCTGCTGAGTGTTTCCAGCATTTTCTGTTGTTATTCCAAAACTACTAGTAGTTTGCATACTTTTTAATGGCATATACTTATTCTGTGCCTTTGCAGTCTCTTTTTTTACTCTTGTTCTACGGTCCTGTGTGCCAATTTATCTTTACCTCAGCTAGCATCTTCCTAAAATCTACCCTAATCCAGAACAGTGTTCTAGTTTTTGTGCTGAATTGTTCCCTTTGTGGTCTGATCTTAAAAAATATCATATTGTGGTCACTACATGTATTTAACTTTTATTGAGGAAAGCAGAATTATTGATGTGAAAGCATTGGACTATAGAACATGATTTTTACTAATAATAATTAGGAACAATCTGCCCAGGAATAGTTTTATAGTGAGTGTTGTGCATTAAAAGTGCACATTATGTGCGCTGACCATACCCACCACTGTAAAGGTTTCAGTTCAAAGCAGGTGGAGAAGCAAACAAATTGAGTGTTGAGTTTCAGAATTCAATATTAGCAGTCTTTTCCAAACTCCATTTTCAGAAGGTGCTGGGGTACACTTTCACCGGCAGTAGCAACTCTCTGGTACCTTGTCTGTGACCGTTGTGCAAGTGTAAGCTACCAACAGATGATTCAATCATAAACGGCATCACCTCCAAGTCTGATCCAGTCCTTGGCAAGTGTTCCATAAACTTCTGCCCGCACTGAGATAAGCTAACTCAGCACAGGTGTAGTGGATTGCCCTATTGTGTCATCAAGACGGCTAGTATTTTAACGAATTTTTGTGCTCATTAAAGTGAGTGATGTTGGTGTTTTCTATTTTAGAAGCAGGTATCATCATCAAACACTCATAGTTTGGGAACATTACGCTTAGACGCAGAAAAGAGCTCCCCCAAACTCATTTCACATGGGACCCTTAAAGTCACTAGACAGAGGAGATTTTCATCACATTTACCCGACTGTACCCAACAAGATGTCTCAGTCACAAACTAACTAGGTAATTTCCCACTACACAATACAATTTTATTTCCATTTCCCATGCCAGCTATGATATGGCTTCTCTTTGTAAGATTGCCAATTTATACCAGTTTTGTGCTGGAACTAGATTCAAATTGCTCGAACTCATTCCTGCAGGAACTTTCCAGGCAGCAGATAAAGGAGACTTTCATCCCATCTGAGATGAAAGGTAAGTGTCTAATCCACTGCAACACCCAGTCCTTCAGGGGAACTTTAATGGTGTATTTTATATTACAGTTTCTGCTCTCAGACTCAACACTTAAATCAACTCCAGGTATATTTAAAAAGTGGCCAGGATATCTACTAAGCACTTTTTAGTGTCAGCCGTGGCTAAGTGGTAGCACTCTCTCATCTGAGTCAGAAGTTTGTGGGTTCAAGTCCCACTCCAGAGAATTGAGCACATAATCTAGGCTGACACTCCAGTGCACTATTGATGGAGTGCTGTACAGTCAGGTGCCATCTTTTGGATGCGACGTTAAACTGAGGCCCTGTCTGTCCTCTCAGGTGGACGTAAAAGATCCAGTGGCGCTATTTCAAAGAAGAGCAGGGGCGTCCTGGCCAATATTTATCCCTCAACCAACATCACTAACAGATTATCTGGTTATTATCACATTGCTCTTTGTGGGACCTTGCTGTGCACCAAATTGGCTACCGCATTTCCTACATTACAACAGTGACACCACTTCAAAAAGTAGTTAATTGGCTGTAATGTTGGGACTTCATGAGGTCATGAAAAATGTTATAGAAGTCTTTATGTTAGCCAGGTTTGACGCTGCACTGGAGACTATCTTCTTCAGGGGGTCCAATGACACTCTGTACAGAATTGGATTGGTTCCTGACTCCAGAACTGTGTGGTGCAAAGTTGCAGTCTTGAAATAAGAATGCACTCTAAACGTTCAGGACATAAGAATGACATCAACACTGGATCATCTCTGGTACAAGTTGCACAATTATATTTTGGTACGCTCCACAAGGCTAAGCAAGCTGTCAGTTGTTCCCCATTGCAATGATGGACATACATCTACTGTATTAAGTTTTTTAAATGCAGCAGTTATTTGTGCATCAATCAAAAGACATTTTTCGGAATATTTTTTCTTATCACTTGAGGCTGTATAAACAAGATGTGCAGATATATGAGAAGTGTGAAATTGAGCCAATGAAAGCTTTGAATGTGTTACACTGTATTGAAATTCGGAAAAGAAGCACTGGAGATCTGATATTGGTGGTACTTTGCGCTAGATGGATGAACAATTTGACATTGTTTCAGTTTTCTTTCTGCTGGGAGGGGTGATGGCAGTTCAAAACTGCATAAATACTATATATTGTATTTAAAAGAAAAAAATGTTAAAACGATAAATGGAACAGGTGTCCATGTAAAGAGGTTTGCTTAAATAGAGTTGACTGTACAATGGCATTATTTTAGATTTTTGAAAACCTCAGCCAATTCCAGTACTTTATTGCCATGACTACTGTAATAGTATGAAATGTAGCCAATGTAGTGTGATTATATAATTGCTAATTTCTCATTGACAGCATCATGGAAAAGTTGCAGTTTTGTTATGCAGCAAAGTAACTACAGTATAATGTTAGTGTTTAGAAATTTTGTTTAA
>CM059425.1:70375144-70377644 GCA_030390025.1 Squalus acanthias
CATTCTAATACATTATAAACAAGATACATGTGCATGTTAGTTTTTTTCAGTTATAAGGATGCTCTTGATTTCTTAGGGTTGCCTCCCAATATGATATTAAATATAAACTATGTAAATGGATGCTTTACTACAGATTTTGGGAAACCATACCCAAGACATTGTTAAATTGGTGCTGTGTTTGACTGTGGAATAACCTAATAACCCAGTAATCGTAATATAAAACCTTTCATTTACGTAGTAATCCTGAACAACAATAATTGTGATATTGCTATTGTAAATGGTTACAAAGATACTTAAAAAGAAAAGTAAATATTGCTACGGTAGATGTTGGTGCTCTGTATGTTGATGTACTATGCTGTATAAACTATTGTATCTATCTGTCACAAATGGTGGTGTCTCCATGAAACTATAATTTAAGATCAGTATGGACCTGTATTATATTAAAAGTCCTGAAAAATATTAAAATATAATTTTAAAACAAATTATATCCTTCTTAAACGAGCTAGCTCTAGAAATGGTCATTTCTATACCTAGTTAATTTAAAAAGGATTTAGTTGGTTTTAAAATTATATTTTAGTTAATGGGCTACAGCACTTTTTATTAATACAGAAAAGTTTTGAAGTTTTAAAATGTAATACAATGAATGCTGCAGAATGCATATGGTAATCAATAATTTGATCACACTGACGACATGAAAGCAATAAATGAAATGCTATGTGGATCCACTATAATTTCACTAATACATGCTTTGTTAGATTTTGCTTTTTAATATTGTTAGCTCTTGTATTGTAGTACTGTAGTGTTAACATTTGGAACCTGGATATATAGGGGCTTGATCTAATGTTTCCTTTGTATTGTAATTTAATTGATAAAAATGGGGAAAGCAAATGATTGTTTGAATTAAAATTGGCTTGATGTGTTGAGTAACTAGTGTGGGCATCAAATGTTGCAGCAGCAGCGCTTCTAGATGTTACACTAGAAAGGAAGGATGGTTTCACTCACATCTAAGGTCTCTTGTGCATTGCTGCAGTCAGCAAATGAACAATTACCTTTCAGTTACTATGAGACTTTAATGGTCTATGAACAGCCTGGAAACCCTGACAATTCAGCTAATGTACGAAAGGGAGTTTACCTCAGACTGGCAAATGATGCAGAGTTTAGAAAAACAAAATGAAACCAAGCGGGATTTTAATTTTTTCCCCATTATTTCAAGGGAAAATATGAGATACTGAATAGAAAACATTTAGCCTCTAGATTGCTACTTCTAAACCATTTGATTGTCATTTTTATATGCTACTTATCATTTAAATAAGGTACTTGTGTGTCACTTGACAGTTAATTGATATAGTGGAGCCCTTTTATGAGTCAATATATTTTCAGCTACTGAAAACTATGAAAGTTGATGAGAAATCTTAATAGTTTCTTTATATGTTATTTTGCTGTTTCTTTAAATGCCATCAGTGCTAAAAGGGCAATAGAGAACAAAAAAGCTTTTGTTTAATTTTTGCTAAATACTTGGCATAGAGGTCAAAAACGCTTTCATGGAAGGTTAGGTTGTATGTACAGAAAAAAGCAAAAGCTGCTGAAGAATTTACTTAACTGCTTTCAGTTGGGGTTTATAAAATTACACATACAGTTCATCTTACTCAATTATTTTCAGGAAGAATTTTTAAAAATCATTTTTATTTCTGTTATGACTATCCTATCTGGTGTCAGAGTTTATTTCCAAGGAAGATGGACACATGATTAATATGAAAATTAAGGAGATGCAAGTACCTGAACTAATAAGGTAGTCCTTATTCAGTCTGAGCTACCTTTGGTAATTTCACCATTTTTCATGTGTCAACTCTGATGCGGGTTACTGAAATAAGCAGCTCTGTGCAACACATTTCCTCACTACTTGGGGAATTAAAGAGTACCCAAGGATAGAGCTCAAAAAGCAGAGCACTGTATAGGTTAATAAGTTCTGTTAATTAAAATATTCTATGATAAGTTATAGCATGTGCTTGAAATTTGTTTGCAAATTCTGTATTTTTGAGCTCATTCAACAGATCTTTTTGTCTCCTGATTTTTTTTTGCATAAAGATGGACCTAGCTCCTTCACTGATGGCTAGAATTGTGCTTGAAAAATTCCTGCAGGAACACGAACAGGCCATACGTAAGTAACTCTTATCGCTTTGGTGTCGAGGTTGAATAATGCAGTTAACCCTTTGAGTAGTTGAAGCACCTTACAGTTTTTCAAATACAGAGGTATCTGCTATAGTTGCAAAAATAACTTCTATACCTACCTTCAGTTATTACAAAATAGAAGTACTAGAATGCTCAAATTTCATATACTTCTTGCACATCTTTATCATATTATTTTGGTAGAGGTGCACACTACAGTTTTCAAAGAGTTAAAGATCATCAAACAAAGCGCAGGATCTAATGGAGTAGGAGGTAGCAGATAGTTAATGACGACTAAGAAGACCACCCACCAATAAACTTTTTTATTTCATTT
>CM059425.1:70380144-70385144 GCA_030390025.1 Squalus acanthias
CATGCAGTAATTGAAGGTCATGTTATCTGGAACAGAGAAGAGGGATGATATTTCAATATGGAATATTTTAACCACAGATCTCTATAAGGATGTTTGCTCGTTTATGATAAAATTGTTTGGTGGGAGTGTTCATGTATTTTAACATGCAGAAAATCATTAAGCCCAATATTACAACTTGGGAGACTTCATGCTTTTCCCTTAACTGTTCCTGTATTTGGCAGATGTGAAAAATAAAGAATTCAGTGGGACTAGAAAGTTTTCATTCTATTTGGAGAACAAATTTTCCTTTGGTTCATTTTGCATAATTGATATTTGCAACACTAACACAAATGCGTTAAAGTAATAGCTGATTTATAATACTCCATGCCAGTCATTAGATGTAATTCAAAATAGATTCTATTATACATGGAAAATAAAGTCAACACTTTTTGATTTCAAGTGTTATTGACTTATTTCAAAAAAGGAAGTTCTTGGATTACATTACAACAGTAAATTAAAATATTTTATTTGTGCAAATGAATATTTGATCGAATGGATAGGACAACTCACTCAGTTAGAATATAATATTTTTACATCTGGGACCTGGCTTGAATCCATCCTCAACTGATCTGATAAAGTGTCTGCTATTAGACAACTGTTAAGCCAAATGAGTTTGGCAGTCTCAATCCAGTTCCTAGTAAACATGATCCACATGCTACAGTCCAGTAGCAATTAAGCAATCTTGCTCGGGGAGGCCAGATGGATGGATGGTATATGAAACAAAAATTTCATTTTGGCTCACTCGTGTCTTTTTAAAGGAAAACTACAGATGCCTAAAAGCTGCATAATCCTAAATGTTATAAAGGGTTATACCGTTACACTTTATAGTGCCATTCTGTCATCCCATGTTCCTGTGTTTTATGCTTTAAAGCGGCTGGTAAGAAGCAACCTGGGAATAGACATTTTTATCTAAAAATTTCTTTTGCAGTGACATCATGAAGTTCTGCTCCAGTGACACAATGAATGGACAGTTGAATTCACTTAGGGAAAAGTAGGATGTAAACAGCACCACTTCAATGCAGATGCATACCATTTTTGTGTAAATGTATTCTGGAACAATGTGCATGTTTACCAACTGTGGAGTTATTTTGCATATGTGAACATCGACATTTTAAATTGTCACTCAATTAAATTACCAATTGCAACCATGCTTTTGAAAACCTACAGAAGTTTGGGTGCAAGTGAAATAACATGTTTCCAGTACATTATTGAATATCTTGGCCTAAAAATTCGGTTGCTTTGCCCCTCCCGTTAACGGGGGCGCAAAGCAACTAGCGCCTGGGCACGGCGCTGCCAATGCCTCCCGCAAAATTCAGCAGGAGGTTAGCGGCGGCTGTAACCGTTCGGCGCTGCGCCGCCAGCATCGCCATGTGCAGCGCCCCCTGACTTACCGCCGAACGCTATGTCTGACGGGGTATGGGGGGCCTACCTGCGGCCGGGGCGGCACTAATTAAAGGCGAGGTGCTGGGCGGCCATTTTTGTCGCTGGCCGCCTGCCAGTACCTGCCCCGTTGCCGTCCCTGGCCTCCGTGAGCCCGGCACTTCTCTTGAGTGCCGGGCTCTTTTGCTGGCACTCCGATCCCTGGTGGCCCAGCTGGGCCCTGGGTCGCCCTGCGCAAGGCCCCGCCCCTTTAAGAAGGGAAGGAAGGCCTGCAGTACCGCGGCGCGACGTGCCGCAGTGCCAATATTCCCTCACAGCGCCCCACTTCCCTCTTGGGGTGCTAACGATGAATTTCGGCCGCGGGGGCGCTAAAAGTAGCGCCCCGGCAAAGTTAGCTCCCCAAAGGGGGCACGACTCAATTTTTCCCCCCTTGAGTTTTAATACTACCTTTGGTCAGATAGGGTCCGCAGATGACATTTAAAAAAAAAAGGATTGCTGCTTAGACATACAAGTTGATGGGAATAGAATTCAATTGTCATTGTAATTGTATCCTGCTGTAATGAAGAGCTTTTAAGTATAATCTATATATATTATTTTGCCTTTGCTTAGCATCCTGCTGAGTATTAAAATGAGTTTTCTGACAAATATCAAATGTGGAATTTCACTGTGTGCTTTATATATGTCTTTAGCGCCAATTCCATTCAGTTGCTCCAGATTGCTATGTGTCTCCAATTCCAGTGACGTGCTGTGCCAACATTAAACGTCATATATTGGAAGTGTAAGGCCCTGACAATGATTTTTTGCTCCATATTTAGGCGACTGCAGGTGTAAAATGACTTTCCAGTGTTTCAAATTAGGCCTATGAACCATTAAATTGAACTAAATTTTATACTCCACACTAACCTATGTTTGATACTGTGTTTCCCTGAAGAAAACAAAAACATAAAATGAAATAATTCATGTACAACCTAGAGGTTGGGTGGGTATTCGTGCCCAGAATAATGTTGAAGTAATACAATTTTAACGACATAAATGGTTTATGTAGATTTTTTTTCTTTCAGATTCTTCCCTCAAATTTGTGGGGTGTTCTTACATGATGCATTGCAGCGATATTAAGCCATACATCCATTGGGGATGCTGTACTGTTGTTTCCCTTTTATATTATGTGTGAACATTCAACAAATCTACCAACTTTCAGAATTGCATCAAAACCAGTGACCAGGAAGAAAGGAAGAATATAGTAAAGTTATGCCATGAGTAGAACAGTGGGGGTGGCGGGGGCAAGATATATTTTCTTAATATTTGCTCTCATAGAAGGCCGAGGCATGTATTTATAGAGATTCACATCTTTATGATAAAATTCAGAACACGTATCTACCTACTCAAAGCTTCTTGATTCTCCCACATATCAATTTCAAAATTTTTATTATCACCTTCAAATTCCATCATGGTCTTGCCGCCCCCACCGCCACCCTCATTGCAGTGACCTCCTTCAGCCTTATGTTTCTGCTCACACTCTCCTGCTCTGACATTGGTCTACTCCTCGTTTCCCATTCTCTTTGCTCCACTATTGGCGGCTGCTCTTTTACTTATCTCGACCCTGCCCTCTGGAACTCCATCCCAAAATCCTACTGCCTTATCTGCTTCGTCCTGCTTACAAAGTCTACTAAAGACTTCTTTTCAACCGCTTTTTTGATGCTGTCTCTTAAATGTTTTATACCTAGTCTTCACACATTTATATTTTCATTTATCTTACAAGAACAAGTTAAATTTATATAGTGCCTTTAATGTATAAAAAAAAAATGCCAAGGCACTTCACAAGCTGGCAATTGGGAATGAATACCACGAAGAGAGAGATTAGGAAATAGGGTGGACAGCTTGGCTGAAAAGATTGGTTTTGAGAAGAATTTTAAAGGTGGAAAGCGAGATAGAGAGAGTTGTAGAGAGCAGGACTATTGTGTCTGAAGGCTCTACCACCAGTTCTGAGGCAAAGAATGGAAGACCAGAATTAGAGGAATGGAGCTTTTGGGAGCTCTCCTTATAGGGCTGAAGGAGCTTGCAGACATAGTGCAGGGCAAGCCTATGGAAAGATAGAGACAAAGATCAGCGTTTAGTACGTTGAGGGATGGGGGAGCCAGTGGAGATCAGCAAGGATCTGCTAAATCTTTGTGGGCAGCTTTCTTTGAGGTCAGTGGCAAACGCCATCCCTTCGCTGCTGACCGCTAAATCCGGGCCAATGCTTATGTAATAAAATTGAGAACCACTTTAATTATAGTAATTAAAAGATGCACTGGGAAATCCCCCCCCCCCCCCCCCCCCCATTGAAGGGAATATTTGTTCAGAAGAAGATTTATTCCAATACATTCTCTTTTGTTTGTTTAATGGAAACAAATGAATATAGGGAGCATTTTCTTGCCTCTAGGGTGTACTACAAATTGTATAAATGTTGGTCCTGAGTTACAAGTGTTTTCCTATCTGCTCATTTTCCTTATATTAAAAGATATGTTAATGAACAATGTATTTGTTTGGGACAGCATCAGTAATTTGGCTGTTTTCCCTTCCATGACAGTCCTAAATATGTACCTTATCATCTATGTTTGTTGTCAATTGTTTGTTGTGATACAGCTCTTTATTGGGGAAATATTAGTTTATTTGGTCCCTCTGCATATTATTATAGTTTTGCTATGAACATGTAGGTTTGTTCAACTAAGTAGAAATAATTGTTTCAGTAGGGTAATTGTCTGTCTTATAAAATAACAAATTGCCTTGAGTCATACTTGGAGAATGCATGAACTAATGTGAACTTTGTGTCAAAGATATGCAGACAGCAAATAAAATGACTAGTAAATTAGTATCTGAGCTGTCAAATGTAATAAAACCTGTATTTATAAATAACATGCAAAACCTGGTCAAATAAACAAATGTCATACAGCTGACAGAGTTCGTAGGCAAAATGTAGATTTAAACCTTCATAGATATTCCTGCAGTGATACTGTAAATTAGTTTTCATCCGTTGTCATAGTTTGGAATAGTTTCATTGGCAATGATTGCAAATGGAAATGTGAAGTGAAAACTAACAAACAGCAGCTTTAATGTAGCAGGTTATGATCAATTCTATCAAAGCATTTATTTATGTCCAATTTATATATTTAGTGTAAAAAGGTTGGTGTGGTTTTTGTTAATTTGCTCTTTGCTGATGGATTTCTTGACTTTATTCCTGTGTTTATATTCGCCAGAATCTTTTCAAACGCAAAGAAGCTCAGCTTCTTCCCAAGAGCTGTATGACATTCATCAGTTTGTTACTTAATAGCAAGGTTGATCAGTGCTATATCTTGTTACTTTTTGAAAAGGACGGCTATCCAGTGAATAGTGTACTAAATGCCTTTTTATATTTGAATAATGAGATGGGAGCAGTTCATTAGCTGCTGGAGGAAGAGAGGGTAAGCAGTATCATACCTGGGCTGACAAGTATACTAATTACACTCCTTCACACGGTGCTGAAGGCACACTCTGTGTAGTTTAATGATCAGATCAGAAAGCCTTAGAAAGCCCAGGTTCTGTCAGGTGAAGAAGAGCAGGTG